>CAJHNH020000224.1:1957409-1979909 GCA_905116865.2 Candidula unifasciata | reverse complement strand
CGTGGCATACAGTCTCCGCCTTCCAGAGTCACCTCTTTGCCCAATCAGATTAATATAAATGGCAGCTTGTGTGTCTGCTCCAGAAATGTCTGATGTGTGAACCTCAATAGTATAGGTCATGACTGTTGAGTTTATAAAAATATACCACATGTATTTAGAAGAAACAATTATTTTAAAACATGACAGAAGTAACAGCTGGAAAATAAATAACATCCATTTAAATTAGATGCCAAATCATTATCCTGTGTGAATCCAATAAGCACCACAAGGATTTTCTTCTTCTTTTGTCATCTCACTGATACCAGCTTGCAGCCCACTATTATGGTTGTCTGTATTTGTCTTGCTATTCTCAGGTGGCTTAAGAGATGGATTTGTTCCTCTTTTTGAAGGTTTCACTAAATCATTTATCCATCTCTTTATTGGTCTTCCTCTCGCCTTCCACCCAAATGTTCTGCTTCATATTTGAAGAATGCAAAAAGATTTTTCAGGATAATTGAGAATGAGAGAAGCATTAAAAAGTAATTAGTATGTGAGAGGAGAGTGATGCAGTGCTCTCTCTCTCTCTCTGTCTCTCTCTCTCTCACTTTTTGTGTGTTGCTCTCTCTTTTTGTCTCTCTTTTTAGTCTCTCTTTTTATAATCTCTTTCTCTTTTTGTCTCTCTCTTTTTTTGTCTCTCTCTCTCTTTTTTTGTCTCTCTCTTTTTTTTTGTCTCTCTCTCTTTTTTGTCTCTCTTTTTGGTCTCTCTGGCTCTCTTTTGTTTCTCTCTCTTTTTGTGTGTGTGTGTCTCTCTCTCTTTCTCTCTCTCTCTCTCTCTCTCTCTCTCTCTCTTTCTCTGGCTGTCTCTTAATGATTAACATTCCATTAAGATGAAATCTGCCTTCATCCTGGTCAACATTACATTCTTTTCCAGGTGTTCCTCAACCTTGCTCACACTAGTTCTTTACAAACTCCACTTTCACTCCCCCAATAGCAATGCTCTTTCATAATAAAATCTGACTTTGTCTTCTAAAAATCCAGGTTGCTAGCCGTGTCAAGCTGACTACAGATAAGGAATTCCAGTGAAATAGGACCAAGAAGCTTAACGAAGTGGGAAAGCAGAAAAATGTGCACAAAACTACACAAATAATGTTTCAGACTTACGACCAAATTTCCACTTATGATTGACTAACAGGGCATAAGCCAAACTGGTTGTAAGTTAAATTTGTATTTTTCATTCAACCAGATTATAAAAATTTTTTAATAAAGCACACAAATTCAAGTACTTATAATTATTGTACATAATGTGAAAAAATACATAATATGTCCTCTTTAAGCATCAGTTCCAGGAACTTTTTGACTTTCTTTATTTAGTATCTCTGTTTATTTATTTGTTTGGTCATAAGGACACATGGTCTCAGGTTGAGGAAATGTACAGAATATATATAGAGAGAGTAACAGCAAGTTTATTGGTTAGAGTTAAAGTTAAAGCAAACATGATCTACTTTATTGTTCAGTCTTTCTCTGCAGAAAAGTTAGCCACCTGCAGAGAGTGTTGTTTAAAGCATGAACTCCATAGCTCCAGAGATGAACCTCAGAGATTTCTGTATTTGTAAAAAAGATTTTTTACATAAGCACTGATGAACCAAAAAGGTGTCTGTGAAATAAACCCATGAGCTTCAGAGAGTGAAGCAGATGGCTTGACAACTTTACCATGAAGATGCATTTTTATACATACACATACATATATACATATTATGCCAGAAGACGTAATAATTTAACCTGGCAATGGCGGTTCATCAAAATATGAGACTGGCAGTTCTCTCCAGACATCGAAATCCTCTTTCTTGCGAGACATCCATCGGCTAACATCTATATCAAACTCCTCTCCTGTAGACTCTTCATGTAATTTCAGCTGTTAAAATAAATCAACAAAAGATATAGACTGATACTGATGTTGGTTTATAGATGACAATTATTCAAATGAATAAGAATTATACACAAGAATGAGAAACACCCAGATCAATGGCAACTCATACACGCCCATAATGTTATTATTTTTAAACAGCTAGTTACTGAGATAGGAAGAGTAAACTAGTATAGACTGTGTTGAGTTGAGTCGAGCTAAGTCAAGAATTGACATCACAGTACTCGGGGCATTCCCATGTGTGCAGCCAGCGCAGAGTTCCAATACTGATGGTACAGGTCACAATCAGGTTATATGTCCGTCTTGCCTTTCCTCTGAGTTTAGTGAGCCGGCCAGACCCTTTGGTTACGCCCAGATGCCTTATTCTCTCCAGGCCATAATAATCTTGTTTCTCTACTGATTCCCTTGCTTGTTCCCAAAGGGCCTTGACCGCATCTGTCTTAGTAGAAAATGGTGAGTGGCCTGTTGCCTGAGAACTGATGGTGCATTGTGTGTGCAATTACTGATCTCCTGAAATTGCAGCTTCCATGGTGATTGCAGTGCAGTCTGTGTCAATGTTTGTTCACAAGGAACAGTGATGGACACGACAATCTATCTGGTTTTCATTGGCACATAAACAGTGCAACTTTGGGGTGACCAATGTGCTATGAAGATGGAACTGTGATTACCTGATTCATCATCATCATGTGCCCTGCCAACTGGCGTAGGTGCTCATGTGTCTCCACAGATCACAATCCCTGGTTGCCTGGAACAGCTCTCTTGATGATATCCCTCCATGTCATCGTTTCAGCCCATCCCGCATTGTCTCTCTTGGTCTGCCTCTACCCCCTTTTCAACTGATCCTTCCAGATGTCACAATGTTCTCTAGGGTCTCTCTTCTCATTAGGTCGCCAAAGAAAAGTGTTTGTCTCTTGGTTACCTGATTATGTGAATTAATAGACTATCAACAGAGGATGTCCTTTGGGTCTCAACCATCTTCAGGTGTGTGTGTCCTAGCTGTCCTCTAAAGACAGTCCACAATAAGATATTTGTGTCAACCTTGGAGACAAGGTCATTTTTAAAAAAAGTCTGGCTCCATCAGGATGCGAGCCCACGACCTTCCGATCCGTAGGCGGGCGTCTAGCTGCCAATGCCAATGCGACTCTCACTCAAGTTTACAGATTAAACAATTTTAAAAGTTTGAAATTCTAACATATAATTTATTAAATTTTATAAACTATATCTTCCTTTTTTGTCTTTTCCTTCACTTTCACTGGCTCTAAACTCCAGCGGTAGGTTCTTACTGTTTGTCCACTTCTGGACTTTGAATTTAAGTGCACATCGATATTACACATCTGGCTTATTTATATAATATTTTTTCATTTCTGGCAGATGTGCTTTCTAAGGAAACACCCTTAATTAGTTGACCTTTACAACACGCTTGTTAGGAGACAGTGAATTTGTACCCCCCTCCTGCCCCCCCCTTCCATTGGAACCCGGAACCACAACAGATATTACAAATTACATGATATCAAAGAACTAAAAAAAAACAATAGAAAAATTTACTAACCTTCTCTAGACGCCATTCACTGCCTGGCTGCTCTTCTCCAAGACCAATTCGAAGTTTGTACAATTTTCCAACCTTTTTGTTGAGGCTCAGCTGTATTTACAACAGGAATGTTTAAAACTGATACATTTAAACAAGATTACTGCAACATTTTAAATGAACACTTTCTCAAAACGTGTCTGCTCTCTATCTTACTCTCTCTTTCTCTCTCTCTCTCTCACACACAAACACACACACAAACATATGTGTACGGAGCACATAGACACACACACATGAGGGTGTAGTAGGTCAGAGGTTACTATGCCCATCTCTGGCTCCAGCTAATCTTATGTCTCAAAATGCTGTTGGTGTTTAGTTGCGTATCCTTTACAGGACGTTGCAGAACCAACTCCAACAGCCCCTGGCTGTTGTGTGGTTTTTCTAGGCAAATTTACGCCAGTATGTTGCCATTGCTTTCTGACTGGCGCATGGCCCGCAGCTGGGATCGAACCCGGCATCCCAGCATTACGAAGCATTCGCATCGACTTAGCCACAGAGCCGACCAAAATGCTGGACTTTTTACTAAAGGAACAGGATGGTTTACTGCTTCCTGATCCTGCAGTTTTTGTTAGGCATCTATCTATTCTTCTCAAAGAAGGGCTGAAACGTGGGGAGGGACCCACATGTACATTGTACATAGTGTGCAAGCAACACTTCTGCTGCTATGGATGTATTTATACGTCTGCTTCGTAGACTGTTAAAGACGTAATAAAGTGTCTTCCATTTTCTGTGCCCTCACTGCTAAGGACGTAATAATACGTTTGTGACTTTTCTGACAGATTGCTAAGGATCGTAATTCCCGGTGGTGAAATGGCAATACATATTACCTAAAGCTGATGAAAATGACTAATTTACATACAATTAAAACTCTTATCACGTGTGTTTAGTTGTATTGAGATGTGTTTCACTTATCCTGTTGCTTCATTTACCAAAGAAGTGTGGTCGGTAAATGGTGTATTTTGTTGCACTGAAATATATTTCTGGTGTGCATAAGTCTACTCTTTTTTTTTTTTTAACAGTTGAAGACCAACATCACAGTGGATGATAACAGCAGCAGAGAATCGCTTTATTCGGCTTAGTCGTCTCAGAGGCTGGTTTACAGCAGCTTCTTCAACTGCTCAGGCTTTGCTTCCAGGACGTCATGTGTCTCATCAAACTGTTTGGAAGAGACTGCATGATGTTGGATTTTGGGGCATGATGACCACACCAATGACCTGTTCTTATGCATCCCATCGCCAAAATCAACCTCTCTGGGCAACCAACATCGTCCATGGGCATGTGACAATCAACGGACATGTGTCTGGTTCAGTGAGAATTCTTTATTTTTGTTGCAGCATCATGATAAACGGTGTAGGGTCTGCCCTAGGTAAAATGAAGGTTTAGCCCAAAATTGTGTTGATGAAGCTCTGCTGCATGGTGGTGGAGGCGCAATGGTATGGAGAATGATCAGTTACAACGGAAGGAGTCAATTGGTGCACACTGAAGAATCTTGAATGCACAACAATACATCAATAAAATTCTTCGACCACATGTCCTTCAATTCTGGGATGCCAACAGATATCTTTTTCAACATGGCAACACCAGACCCCATTCTGATTGGCTGACCAGGCATTCCTGGCTGCCAATAACATTCAAACCCTTCCCTGTTCATCCCTGTCTGCAGACATGTCCAACTGAGCACCTGGGGGATGAGCTGCAAAGAAATGTTTTTCACCAAGACGCTGCTCCAGCCAATAGTCATGATCTGTCCCAGGCACCCTAAAAAGAGTCAGCATCCATTCTACAGGCTCACATCTGACATCTGATCGCATCCATGCCCAGGAGATGCCAAGTCACTGATCCAGGCAAGAGAAGGCCACACAACATACAAATGGGAAAGACTGTACACCTAAAATTATTATTGTGATCCAACTGCAAAAATAAAACATGTTAATTGATTGGTGGAACCCTAAGGTATTCTTGTGTCAAATTTGAGTAATTGCACTTATTGTGTTACAAAGATGCAGAATGTCAAAATTGTGAGTATGTGTGTTCCTTTCAGTAGCTATGCGTTTTTTTTAAACAGTAAATAACATAACATTACCTTTACATCATGTGTTGTTCCAGGCTTGAACAAACCATCTTTGCCACTGCCAATAGTGAGAGGTCCAGAACAACCATCTCTACCATACAAGTAGAGAAAGACTGTATCTTGCATGGCCATCCCACTGTCAGAATGGGTGGTGATTTGTAAGGTGTATCTATAATCTGAAAGGAAAACAGTTTATAATAATGATTACGACAGTAGAAATGAATTATTATTATAGTCAAAAGACAGACTCTGTACAAAGGGAGAGAAGAAAAGCAAACAAACAAAAATCAGGATCTACAATCTGGCAGATGGTACAGATCTCACTCATGAAAACAAACTTAATGCATCTAATCATCAAATATAGAAATGCCTGTGATCAGTTAAAAAGAAATCAATTCCTGTCTCAAGGTGGGATGCAATTTTTTTTTTTAAGTTTAAAGTCCCACCCTGGCTTTCGCTGCAGTCCCTACAAATAACCTACAGTTTGAACAGGGTTTTTGGGACTTGTATCTGGGTGATTCTCATCCAAATGTAGCACTTTGTATCATTGGGTGTTTATTGCTCATTGTGCAGTCCTGGTGGGGTTGAACGTCAGTCAGTCTGTAACAAGAACTCTGCGACCCAACAACATAATGTGTAAGATGACTGTGGACAGTAAACAGGTTAGTAATCATTTATAATGGAGCTCCTAAGATACAGATTGTGTGTGTGTTAAACTGAGGAATGATGAAAACACCACAGAAAATGTAAAAATGTAATGTTATCTTTAAAGAAATTAACTCACAGAGAGGACACATTACCTGCATCAGAATGTAAAAGTCCACATTCATAGTGCACATCATGAGAGGGGGGGGGGGGGAACACAAAAGTGTTGTGACAACCAGAAAGTAAGAGGAAATGAGAGAGAAAGAGGTAAAGATCAACAGAGAAGATTTAATTTAGATGGTATAGAAAAATATCTGAATACATGATTATTTACAGTACACATGACAGAAGGCTGAAATGAGTGAAATATGATATGAGTTATGTATGACGTAAGGGATGTGTTATATGATTCATGTATAATATAATTGATGTATGATATAAGTGATGCATGATGTGAATGATATATGATATGACTGATGTATGATATGAGTGATGTATGATATGAGTGATTTATTATATGATTGACATATATTTTTGTGATATATAATATGAGTGATATAGGATATGACTAATAAATGATATCAGTGATTTATCATATGATTGACACATAATATTAGTAATGTATGATATGAGTGATATATGATATGAGTGACGTACGATATGAGTGATATATGATATGAGTAATTTATGAGTGACATACAATGTAAGTGATGTATGATATGAGTGACCTATGATATGAGTGATACATAATATGAGGGACATTTGATATGAGTTATAAAAGATATGAGTAATATATAATATGAGTGATATATGATATGAGTGACATATAATATGAGTGATATATAAGATGAGTGATATATTATGATATGAGTGATATATAACATGTGTGACATGAGTGATATATGGTATGAGTGATGAATGAGTGATATATAATATGAGTGATATATGATAATATGAGTTTTATATATGATATGAGTGATGTATACCATTAGTTATGTATAATTTGAGATGTGTAATATGTGTGATATATAATATGAGTGATGTGTAATATGTGTGATATATAATATGAGTGATGTGTAATACATGTGATAAATGACAAGAGTAATGTATGAGTTGAGTTGAATTGATTGAAGACACAGACATCAAAGCACTCTGGGCATTTCCAATAAGCCTTCTTTCCCCAGCTTCAGCAGCCAGCGCTGAGTTCCAATACCAATGGTGCCAGTAACACACTGATTATGTGCCTGTCTTGCTTTTCCTCTGAACATCAAGTATCGGTCAGATCCCCTCATCACAGAAAGTAATGTTGATCTACTGCAGCCACCCTTCATTGTGGAGACAGCACTTGACTGACCGACTGGAACAAATTTCTTGAAAGCAATGATGACAGTGAAGGAGCTGGTCACTCCACCATGTTATGTCCAAACTCAGTAACTGTCTCTGCCTTACGCATCACATTGAAGCTGTAGTGGTGTAGTGGATAATGTGATTGCAAACACACTGGCCAGGCTTGATCCCCAGAAATGATAAGGTTAAAGAAAAATATAGAAAGCAAGAGGAGTTTTCATAGCACTAGGAAAATGGTGAAAGTCAAAAAAATCAATACTAATAATAAACTTAAATCTGTTTAATTCTAAAGCCAGATCAGTACTGCTGTATGAAGTAAACAGATGGAGAACAACTCAAACAATTACTAATAAACTTAAATCTGTTTAATTCTAAAGCCAGATCAGTACTGCTGTATGAAGTAAACAGATGGAGAACAACTCAAACAATTACTAATCAACTTAAATCTGTTTAATTCTTAAGCCAGATCAGTACTGCTGTATGAAGTAAACAGATGGAGAACAACTCAAACAATTACTAATCAACTTAAATCTGTTTAATTCTTAAGCCAGATCAGTACTGCTGTATGAAGTAAACAGATGGAGAACAACTCAAACAATTACTAATCAACTTAAATCTGTTTAATTCTTAAGCCAGATCAGTACTGCTGTATGAAGTAAACAGATGGAGAACAACTCAAACAATTACTAATCAACTTAAATCTGTTTAATTCTTAAGCCAGATCAGTACTGCTGTATGAAGTAAACAGATGGAGAACAACTCAAACAATTACTAATCAACTTAAATCTGTTTAATTCTAAAGCCAGATCAGTACTGCTGTATGAAGTGAAAAGATGGAGAACAACTAAAACAATTACTAATAAACTATAAACAGTAATAAACTGGTGTATGTGCATGAGAGAGGGAATTAAATTGGTCTGACTAATGTTGAACTCTGGGAGAGAACTAAAAAAATTCCAATGAATCGTGACGTGAAGAAAACAATGCTGATAATGGATAAGAAAACCAGACAACACTACATCTGGAATGTATCTGAACTAGAACCCACATGGGACATAGAAATAAAAGTTAAACCCCACCCACCCACATATGCACATACATACATACATACACGCGCGTGCACACACACACATACATACATACACGCGCATGCACACTTACACATACATACATACATACACGCCTATGCACACACACACATACATACATACACGCCCATGCACACACATGGAGAAGGGAGCTAGAGAGTGAAGTTACAAAAGATATGGAGGACAGGGAGTTGAGCTGCATGCAATAGCGAAGGATAGGATGACTTGGCGTGAGTTGGTTGAGGGTCTGTGTTCCACTGGGGATAACGGAGAGAAGAAGAATAAAAAGAAAAATAAGGTTGCAATTTCAAAATTACAGCAACAACAAAATTACAGCAACAAAATTACAACAAAAATTACAACATGTGACAATATATAGGAAGGGCAGCAGAGAGAGAAAAAAAAAAAACAACAACAAGAGTCGGTAACCAATGAAAAGCTAAGACAATGGTAGACACAGTACTGGTGAATGATTTCACAGAACATCAAAGAATCAAATGGTTTGGTCATCTGGTCAGAATGAAACATTCAGCCAACAGCTACAACATACTACATGAGAAAAGCAGGCTACAAGTAAGAGGCAGACCAAGAAAGAGATGGCTGGAGGGAGTAAAGGAGACACTTCATAAATATGATACAACACTAAATGAAGCTATACAACTAGTAGAAGACAGGAAACTATACCCCTAAATTCTCTCTCACTTGCTTTACAGCATAAGCAGTAGGACAAAAGAAGAGTGATGTTACAAATGTTTCTAAATCTTTCTTGAAAGTAAAAGTGACAATGACAGAATCTGGTCACTTCACTTTATTCACTCATTCAGTTGCAAGAAACCAACCATGCCTTTGATGGTTTAAAGTGACATTTATTTTTGGGACCTCCTGTGGTCCATCCAGTTATTATTTGAATCAGCTTCAATTTTATTTTACTTTAACACCTCCTCTCCCATTAATGCTTTCATTTCAGGTCATTAGGACACAAGTTTATTGACTTCTTTAAGTAACAACTTAAATATGATACGTTAAAATAACACTTGCTTGGCACTGAAAGAATTGAGTTCAAACTCAGTAACTGAGTTGACCACTCCCTTCCTTTCTCTAAATGGCAACTGCTAAGGGATATGCGTATATTTACTGACAATATCAATTGTGGTTGTATTTTAATGAGAAGGGGAGCAATGACATTTTAGCAATACTGTCTATCAAATAAGAAAAACTGACCCTACAAAATGCAACATCAAAGTAAATGTGACAAACCTCAAGCACATTTATATGTTTTAGTACTTGGGTAGCCTGATAACATCAGATGGAAGATGTATTAAGGAAGTTGAATGTCGAATAGCTTAAACAAAGGCAACATTTTACAAAATAAAGAATATTTTATGCAGTAATTTTTCTTTGTCAGTTAAGACGAGAAAAATAAATTCTTAAAAGCTATAAAAATCCTATACTGATATATGGATCTAAATCATGAACAGTTAGTAAATTAGTGAAAACTTATTTGTAAGCTGCTGAGATGTGGTTTTATAGACGAATGATGAGAATACACTGGACAGATAAAAATAGTAATGAAGATGTCTTGAAAGAAACTGACTCATGAAGAGAACTGATTGCCCACATCAAAAAGAGCCAATCTACATTCTTTGGTCATGTGATGAGAGGGAGAAAACTGGAGTACATCGTGACAGTAGGAAAATTGGAGGGGAGGAGAGGCAGAGGAAGACCGAGAAAAAAGATGCTGGACAGTCTGACATCACGGCATGGAAGATCATTTGTGTCAGAGTTGATTGAAATGTACATAAGACAGAAGATTTTGGATAGACATGACTACCAATGCCACACAGCATGGACTCTACAAGTCTATCAAATATGTGATTCCCTGAGATGAGAAGGGAGAAGGCTGTGTTTTATCTGATTTCTGACACAACAAAGCTGTGGTGGTGTGTGCTGAGATTTTTCGTTTTCATCTGCATTTGCCCTTAAAATAGTGGTGTTATAGTTTGCAGCTAAGCTGAAATTACAGCACATTTTGGCCCAACACATCTAATTTAAGAAAACACTTAACTAGTCGCCTGTTATGACTTGTTTATTATGGGGAAGTTGAACTATCCCACAACTCCCCCTCCCCCCTTTTCCTTTTTCCCTAATGGGGCTACAGAACCAACATGGGTAGGTCCTAGGTGTGATCCCCAGTAATGTCAGAGTTGTATTTCACCCAAACTAATACAACTCTGAAGTTGTTGTTGTTTTTTTTTTTGGTATTTCATCCAGTCCAATACAACTCTGAAGTTGTTGCTGTTGTAGTTTTGTTTTTTGTTTTTAAATGTTCTACTGCTTATGCCTTTAAGTGTCACAGAGAGAAGCTAGATGTAGTTTCCTGTCTTTTGCTAGTTGTGTAGCTTGGGTTAATGTCATGTTGCCTTTTTAAAGTCTCTTTTGCTCCCTCCAACCAAACCCTTTCTTGTTCTGCCTCTTGCCTTGTAGCCCGTACTCATGTAGTTCACTCTAGCTGCTGGCTGAACTTGTTTCTGGAGCTGTAAAAGTCTCGTAAATTTGGTATCAAAGTCTAGCAGAATAAAAGCAGCCAGCGTAGTACTGCTGTGAAGTTGATCCAGCCATGTAAATGTTTAAAGAGAATTGCAAATGCTTAGGTTATCAGCATAGAATAACTGTTAAGTTCACTCCACCCAAAAAAATGTTTACCAGAAGAATTTTTAAAAAAAAACCGGAGGCAATCAGCATAGCACTGCTGTAAAATTCACCCAGCCACATTAAATGTTTACCAGAGAACTAGAAATGTTATGGCACCCAGCACAGTATTGCCTCATTGTTGACATGAAATGTTTTCCAGAGAGCAAGAACAGTTTAAAAAAAAAAAATTTCCTTGAAAAAGTTGCTTGCCAGGATGAAACATGGATTTTCTCCTATGATCCCACAATTAAATGCCAAAGTGCTAAGTGGGAGTCATCGTCACCCCCAAAAGGCCAAAAAAGTCTTCAAAAGTCTAAAGTAAAGACAATGTTGATGTGCTTCTATGACAGCAACAGAGTTATTCACAAAAAATTTATTCAAGAGGGACAGACTGTCACAGCCACTGTTTATTTAAGGGGTCACTACACGGCATTTTTTCCAATTTATGACAAAAATATCACTTTTTCAATGTATTCGTTTTTGTAAAGTTCGGTATTCGTAGAACAGATGACACACAAAATTTATGTCATTTGTAAACAATTTAGCAATGAAAAGTTAATACTAACGACACCACCTGGTGCACTTTTTTAAGATAAAAAAAAGTTTAAAAGTCAGTTTTCTCAAATCTCTATATTTCAGTTTTCTGTGTGTGTGAAATCCTAAAATCTGAGGTAATATAATGAGTAGAAACATGAAATTTTGTACGCATACTCCATAAACAATATTATAGAGACTGGTTTATCTAAAAGTAGATTTTAGAAAGTTTTTTTTTTTTAAATTCTTATGATGCTAGATTTTTTTGACGTTTTCAATAAACCTACATTTTAAAATTCTACGAAAAATATTGAAAAACATGTTTAAAGTAAATAAACAAGACCTGTACCTCTAAATAGGATAAAAGGTCATGAATCTATCACCTATTGTTAAATACCTATGTTTATTTTTAAAATTTTAGGATTCTAAGTACATATTGTTTTTTTCACAAGATGGCGGCTATTGTCATGACAACTATGATTTTTTTTAACACTTAAAGTATACAAATGTACTAACATGTATCTCTACAAATGACCATTATAAAATAACTGCTCTAACTCTGTAAATAAAAAAATAAAATTGTTTGGTGTAGTGACCCCTTAAGTATTTTGAAACATCTATTGAAAAGGATTTTCTGAGTCTGACCTGAGTAATAACACCTGACAGTTTTTTCCTTCTTCATGACAACGCACCGGCTCACCAGGTGGTAGTTGTACAAGGAATTGTTGGCCCCAAAACAAGTGTGTGTTTTCAACAATCCACCCTATTCCCCAGATTTGTCTCCCTGTGATTATTTTCTATTCCCCAAAATGAAAGTTACTATTGAAAAAACGCTTCTTTGACAATATTGATGACATCCAAAGGGCCTTAACAAAAACTTTGAGGGCCATAACAAAAGAAGAACTATGGAGGTTGTTCCAGTGTTTGTTAGATCATGCCACTCATTGTATCAATGCACAAGGGGCTTACTTTGAATAAAATACAGGTTATATCTTCAATTGTTGATTATTTAAATGTTTCTGAAATTCTTGCTTTACGGTCTCAATTCCATATTAAATTCAGTCATCCCCTTATGAGATGCAATTTTTTTGTTATTTGAAGCCCTACTCTGGCTCTTGCCGGGGGCCGCAATATAGCCTGCTCATAAATATGGTCTAATGGCTGAACGCAGTTTCTGGGACCTCTACACAGTGATCCTCATCCACATGGTGGCACTTTGTGTCATCAGGTGTTTATCGCTTGTGTGATGTCCTGGTGGGGTAAAAATCTACTATTACAACTACTAATTCCATATTTTTGCTTCACAGACTGTATCATTGAGTTCATGCATGCAGTTTTATAAAAAAGCTCTGCGGATCATACCTGGAAGGGCAGAGTTTGTGTTTTGTGTGATACTCTTGGCATAAAGCAGTCAGCTGAGAGAGAGAGAGAGAGAAAGAGAGAGAGAGAGAGAGAGAGAAAGAGAGAGCCATATGGAATAAAACCAGGTGCAATGAAGTTAAGTCTTTCGACTTTACACATCTAACTTTTCTAGTGCCAGAATGTTCTGAAGGAGATGTCACAATGAAGAAATCCATGTTTAAAATTTATGAATGCATTACTTTCAAAGGGGAGTCACTGTGGCATTGGCGGCTAGACACTCGCCTGCAGATATGAAGGTCGTGGGTTCACGTCCTGACGGAGCCTGACTTATTTCAAAAATGACCTTGTTTCCCAGGTCGACCCAGCCTTGAGTGGGTATCAGGTGCAGTCATGGGAAGTAAAGGTGGCCAGCATGATGCTGACCACATCACCCACCTAGCGCCAATTGGTCTATAAAAATATGGGTCTAGTCCTATTTTCCCAATATGCCTAAAGGCGTGAAAAAGGGACCTTAACTTGACTTATTACTTTCGAAGAAGTTATATAATATTAGTAGTGATCATTGGAGAAGCCAGGTTTCTTTGAGTATTTTCTGATAAATGTAAAACGTAAGAGTGCAGATTAAGCTAAGGTGACAGTCAAGTAGATTCTGTGATTCACCCACCATGGATTGTTTGGGAATGGAAGAGTTAAACAGTTTCCTAGGGATTTTCAACATGTGCAGATGCTCATGGGACCTTTTATGATATGGTCCTTGTCTAAGAAGGCATGATATGAGATCTGCTATCTAGATTTCAGAAGGTTATATAATATTTAAAATACAATTAGTAAGTCAAATCAAGATTCTGGAAATGTGTATATGCATAAGATGAGACTATATTTAATTTAAAGATTATTCTTTGTCATCCCTTTCTGGGATACAATTTTTCGTTATTTGAAGCCCTCTCTGGATCTTGCCAGGGGCCGCAATATAGCCCGGCCATAAATATGGTCTAATGTCTGAACGCGGTTTCTGGGACCTCTCCACAGATGATTCTTATCCACATGGTGGCACTTTGTGTCATCGGGTGTTTATCGCTTGTGTAATGTCCTGGTGGGGTAAAAGAAGATAGATAGATAGATATTTAATCAAAAATGGATGAAGAGGTCCTTAAGAGGCTAAGAAAGAAAGGAGACTTGCTGGAGAAAAAATAGAGAAATCAAATATTTTAGGGCCGTTAAAAAACATAACACTCTTTTTCAAAAACCATACTGGAGGGAAAAGTTGTAGGAAAGTGGACAAAGTATAGACAATAATACAAGAATAATAAAAACATAAAGAGAAGAACAAACAGCAGACTAAGAAAGAGTACACCCTGGATGAGAAACAGTGTGCAAATCCAGGGCAGTCAATCTTCAGTGTTGAGACAGCATTCACATGGTTGATAACTGACTTTTGAATGAGGTCGATACTATTTTTTTCTACTCTTTATGAGCCAGTTAGTACTTTCTTTTAACTTCTGGATTCTTCTAATTGTGTTTTCACATATAGTTCAAGTATCTTCTTCTTCTTGTTAGCATTCACTTGATGAAAACACTGGTGGAAAGTTCTGGTTGTTCACCCACTTCTGGACTTTGCTCTTGTTCCAGAACCTGAGTTTTGCATGCACATTCATTTTACAGATCTGGCTTTTTTGTATGCAGACTGTTGGTTCTAGGCCTCTCAGACAGATACCCTCTAACTTTGAAGGAAACAACCCTAATTAGTCATCTCTTCTATGGCATGCTTGTTGGGAGTTAATGGTTCAATCCCTCACCCCCCCCCCCCCCCCCCCAAACAGGAGTCGTGAAACCTACACAGAGATAGTTCAAGTATAATGTTACTTATTTCTAGAATATGTATTTTATATCTATTCTGGTGTAGTATATAGTAATTCTATAAAGAAACCTTTAAAAAACAGTTAAATTATGGGAAAAAAACAAAGCAAAGAGTTATGGAAATTAGTAGCCAAAACTACAGGTTTCTCATTACCAGTGCCAAATACTTGTTCTCCAACTTTTTATGAGTTAATTAATTAGAAATTTGTAAAAATTTTGACGAATGAATTTAAAAAAAAATGCATATATCTGTTCATGCTTTGAAAGTATGCTGCTGAATTTATGATTTGAAGAGAACAAGTTATAAGTAAACTTTTCCAGAATTAAAGAAAAAGTCTAAATTACTATATAATGTTTACTTCTTCTTCTTCTTCAGCATTCTGAGCCGTTGAAGTTCATTGCTGAAGATTTCACCCACCTCCACTCATCTCTCTGGCTGGCCTTCTCTTTCCAGTAGGTGACACCAAATTTTTGCAGGTCTGTATAGACAAAAATTATCTCTCCATCCTCTTCTTTGTCTGCCTCGTGTCTGCGACCATTTAGCTCCCTTGTGTATACAGTTATTACCTCACTGTCATATGACATTCTCTCAAAATGTCCCAGTCATTTCAACCTATTAGCTCTCATGACCCCTGTTGCTTCTCACTCTCTATTACCCGCTTACTGGAAGTAAATACTTTCTCTTTTTAACATGTCTTTCAGTACCAAGTAACTAGTTATACGTTTAACTGATTGCTCTGTACTTTGCACATGTTGGTTAAAATTCATCTGACCATTTCTTATATATTCAATCTATCTTCAGCAGAGTTTACGTGAACTCATCAAGTTGCTTATTTCTACACTTTTAGTTTACTGAAATTCAAAGACTATTGCTTTACATAAGCAAATTGTGTTAACAGCAAAGAGAAAAGGAAAAAACTGGAAAAACAGAAATGAAATATCTACGATGAATAATAAATGTAGCTAGAAGAGAAATGATCAGAAATTATTACATCAGGAAAGAAGTTGGGATGAAACCAGTACTAAACTACATCAAAAGACAACAGATCAAATGGTTTGGACATATGTCAAGACTAACATCAGATAGTGCAGCTCAGAAAGTTCTGTCATTAGACATAATATAAGCAGAACCAAAGGTTAACCATGAAAGGGGTGGATAGATGGACTATCCGAGGTCATAAATACCAGCACCTATGTAGCACATACCAAGACTTGCACCCGATGCCTCTTCAAAACCTGATGCTGAAAGGCAGAATAGGATAAAGTAGAACTTTGTGCCATGCTCTGTCTATCTTTGAATTGGGTCCCTTAACAATCAAACTGCCCCCCTGTGTGGCATGGGCCCCAAGGGAAACATTGAAGAAGATGAAGAAGAAGAAGTGCCTAAGGTCAGAGTCTGAAAATGTTTAAGTAACAACTGTCCAGTGCCAAAAGAGATAAGATTACATCTCTTGCATAAATAATTAAATGCCAACAGAACATTCACAAAAACACACTGAAATAAATATCAACGTAAGTATTTCTCGGTGCTTAAAATAAATTTTATTGTTTTACATCCATGAAAAATGGAGGGTCAAAATAAATTTTACACTGTGCAATACAATCTTAGGATGCATATAATCTGACTATCTACATAAATATATATTATGTGTATAATAAATTTTATCATATATGAATACATTTTAAACAATTCCTGTGGACACAATTTTTGTAGTAAAAATTAGAAGAATACTGCTGTGGCATATGCTTGTGCAAATTTTTACAATAAAATAATATTTAATACAGTAATCTTTCATGCTAAAGCATTGGATAAAGTGAAACATGAATAAATTACTAGAATGTTGGAAACTTTAAACACTGATGATAAAGATCTGAGAATAATTAAGAAAAAAAAAATTTCTATTGACAAGAAGCAACCATAAGAATTGACAATTAAGTGGGAACTTTTCAAAACATGAAACTAGGTATTAAACTGGGATGTGTACTTTCACTTGATTTATTCAGTTTGTTCCGTGAAATGGTAATGAGATCCATACATGGTAGGCCAGGAATATTGGTTGGTAAGTATAATGATGAAAACACCCTGAACAAATACAAAGAATAATAAAGATGTCTTGAAAGAAAAGGACTTACAAAAACAACTGACTGCTCACACCAGGAGACAATATAAATTATTTGGTCAAGTCATGAAAAGGAGAAAAGTGGAATACACAGTAACAGTGTGAAGGTTGGAGGAAAAAATAGGCAGAGGGATACTAAGAGAGAATATGCTGACAGTCTGACATCATGGCATAAATGTTGAATGTTGAATTGAGAATCTACATCACAGCACTCAGGACACTCCCATCAGTGCTCAGTCCCCATCTTCAGCAGCAAGCGAAGAGTTCCAATTACGATGGTACCAGTAACCGTCTGAGTGTATATCCATCTTATCCTTCTCCTGACTGTTGAGCCTAAGCCAGATCTCCTGGTAACTACTCGCAGTGCCATCCACCTTAGACTGTAATGATCTATCTACGCCTCTGCACTGTTTACTCGCTCCCAAAGGGCCCTCACAATATCTAACTTGTCATGGCATGAAAGACATCTGTGTCAGAACTAACTGAAAAAACCTGACAGAGAAGGTTGTGGATAGACAAGACTAATTAGCTACATGTCATGGATTATAAGAAGAATCTTTCATGAAATAAATATTTGTTTCCACAAAACACACCTTCACACTAAAAAAAAACTGGCAATAATTAAAATATTAAAATTAGTTACCAATGCATTTATAATTTAGCAAAATAATTATTCAAAATGTTATCAACGTTTTATTATAAAACCTGTAAAGTAATTTTTTTTAATACTAAATTTACATTTATAATAACTATCATTGGATTATTATTAAATAATTGTCAAATTAATCAAATGTTGACAAAATTTTTATTAATTTATCGTGCAGCCAGTGAGCATTTGTGAAACAGAAACAATCTAGAAAGTACATGCTTTCAGTAATAAACAATAAAGACACATTTCTGGATAAAGATTATAACTGAACAACCCTCTCCACCTCAACCCCTACCATTACTACAAAATGAGTAAGTGGTTCTAACTTTTGTCTCAATGTGCCTTTACTACCTGTTTTTTGCTACTTTTTAGGGCAGAAGATTGTGGATAAACATGATCAACAAAGCTACGCAGTGTGGACTATAAGATGAACAAGGGCAGTATGGGACAGGAGGGTTAAAGGTTATAAATTTAATGTCATTGTCACAAACTGTGCAGATTAGGATTTGTATTTCTGCTATGACAAATAATTTGCATCCCTTTAGACAAGATTAAGACCCAGTTAACCCAAATGAGATCTTGGTGTTGTAAATGGTTGGCTAGGGACTTCTTTCAATCAGAACATATGTTAGTGTTCTGAAATTTCAATATTTTCTCAAATGAAGTTTTTATGCAAGTAATTTACCATTCAATTACTTCTGAGAAAAATTTTCTTTAAAAGTCTGGAAATATCATACAGCATAATAAAATAATATATAAGCTTTAGATTTTAAAATTTACAAACCACACTATCACTTTTCTCTTTCAAGTCTTGTTGTAATATTTCAGTCATGAAAAATACATTTAAAAAAAAAAAGTTTTCTCTGCTAGAAGTGCAGTTTGAAGGATGAACACTTCAAGCATGAGAATCAAACAAGCATAAATTACAGAAACCCTGTTCAACCATACAGCCATATAGCACAATTATATATATATAAATAACCTGTAGTCCCAATGTGGGTGGGTCCCACAAATACATCTTCCAAGACTGTCTGGTCTATATGGGTCAAAGCTAAAAGAAAATTTTTTGTAAAAATTCCTTACAGGCTTTTCATGATACTGCTGTAGCCCCAGTGTTTAAAAGATGTAGAAACAAAGAACTGCAGATATTTAAATCCAATCACATTTTCAATTTGTTTTACAGCAAGTGAGAATCATTGTTATGTCAGAGCTGTTTGCAGCTCTTTAACGGTTTGACATTTTTCAGAATTAATTCCCATCCCATGAAAACAAGCAAACCTAATGGGCTTTAAACTTGTTGAAAACAAGGATTCAATATTTTTAAATGGTTCAAAAATGAAATATCATGATGAGTGGTTAAAAAACCTTCACAGTACATGTCCCTTTAAATACCTCAAGTCGGTTATTTCAGAAGGTGCAGTTTTGAAAAAGACATCAAGATAAAGCCTTAAAAGACCTCATCTGACATGAAAACATAGTAATATGGGAGAGCAGGATGTTAGATTCTTAAAAATAAACCAAAACTATAATATGGCATTAGATCAGATAAACATGAGCAAACTTGATAATAGGATAAAATAATTAAAATCTCCTTGCACTGGAACCCACACTGTCAAAAAAATAAAGGGAGATCAAAACCATGTAGCAAAAGGTTAGACACATAGGCAAATAAGAGGGGAAGACAAAGAGTAAAACTGTACATTGCAGGAGAGCATGCTGTGAGTCAGATGAAGACCTATGCTCCTTTGAGACTGGGAGGAGGAGAGAAGGGAGAGATTAGGAAGAAAAACAGTAGTAATGATGTATCATCATCATCAGCAAGCATCATCAAGCTTGCTGTTGAAGATGGGGACTGAGCACTTATGGGAGTGTCCTGAGTGCTGTGATGTCAATTCTTAATTCAATATTCAACATTATCATCAATTTCCACTTCTACTGATAAGTGATGTGGGGAGGAACAGTTTGCGATCCACTGCTTGATTATATATTTCATATGTACCCGTAATACAAAATCATGAGGCATACTGAGTATATAAGGCATGCCCCATACTGTACCAGAACTGACAGTTATTGATTAACTCTTTCAGTCCCAAGAAACACATCATACATTCATAGGTTCCTAAGCAGAAGCCTAATGTGTGCAAGATGCACCGATTTTACATTTACTACCCTTGGGCCTCTGTTGCTAAACTTCCTGAGAGTGACAGAGTTAATGTAGTCAATATTAAACTGGCCACTTTTGTTTTCCTGTTCTAGTTAGTTAGCACATTACAAAATTTGCAATGAATAGGATGATTTAGGATTTTTTTCTGTCAGATCCACAGTTTAAGTTAAGTAACAGCAACAAGAAAATTTAAAATAGGTTTTAATTAACGTAATGATGTATTAGTTATATTTAATTTTAGTCACCACTGCTTCAGTAGCACCCCCAAGAAATCTCTCAAACAACCCACTTGTAAACCAACAGCTGGGGTCTCAGATTGAACTACAACCTTCAGACTGTGAAGTAAATGACTTCAACACTTTGAAACAGTTACTCATTTCATTTAGAAGAAACTAGTACTGAAACCAGGTAGACTTCTTCTTCTCCTTCGTGTATCATGTTCACTGGCTGTAAGCATCAGTTGGAAGTTCTGGTTGTTGGTCCACTTCTCGACTTTAGTATTGTTCCAGAACTTGAGTTCTTGTGTGCACATCAGTTTTACAGATCTAGCTTATTTGTAGGCAGACTGTTGGTTCCTACTATTTAAAGTACCTCTAGATGTCATACTGCTTCATGATCTTGGAGTAGTGGATTAGATGCCTAAAGTAAAGAATGTGTTGGCAAGTGTCAATCAAGATAAAGTAATACTATAAGATTTAGAAATATTTTGTTATAATTGCTGATTGTTTAAAATATATCTATATATTTTTAGACTAACTATTCTCCATGATTCACATTTTGATGCTAAAATAAAAGTTAACATCATTCTCAGTTCACATCAAACTGTTCACTTCACACGTTTTCAGATCCATTCCTATATATACCCCTCAGTGTGTAGTGGCTGATGACAGCGGTTCTGTGTTGGTTTATTGCATGGCCTCCTGTTTCTAGTTTCCCACAGGTTATTTCTGTTGCTATTCTCCTACAGCATGGCCTCCCATTTTTATCCTTCCATAGCATCATTCACTGCTTCCCAGCTAACTATGACCACAATACAAACGTAGTAAGGCTTTCTCCGGGTTTTAATCTGCTCTCAGTGTTGACGAACTGTCAAAATGTTTTATCAACAAGTTGTATCAAAACATTCAATTTTAAGCAATGCATGATATGACATTTGCTCTTTTATTTTTATTTAAATGATCAGCCAATGTGTTATCTTACAATTTTTTTTTTTCAACATTTGGTCAGGGAAAACTAAAGAAATCAGCCTCTATCAGTCAACACTCTCACAATGTATTTAACCTCTTTATTTAAATATCATTTTTTTTTTCCCAAATAGTAGTTCTCTACCCTCTTGGATATGAGGCAATAAATGCATGAATTCTGATGGAAGATATGATGTTAGACCAAACAATATGTAAGTTTGTATGAATCTGGAGTTAAAACAAAGGATTTGGTATTAATGGATAGTTGAGAAAAAGAGCTGTATACAACCAGCATGCTAATCAAATAATAATCAGCATTCACATCTTGAGACATTTAATGCTGGAGATAGAGCCGATATGTATTCCCAGTGTGCTTTGATGTTGATTCTTCAATCAGTATTCACTTGGATACATCTCACGAAACTTTGAAAGAAAGAATTAAATCTGGTACCTTTAGTGCTAATAATGCTTCTATGTAGAGAACATTAATCATTACTAGTCTTTGCAATGTGGTTTTTGACTTGGGCAAGAACATTCATTTGCACTAAACCACAGTCAGCTGTGGGCCCAAGTTCACAAGTGCATTCCTTCTCCAAATAGGTCAAATGAATTAATGCTTTTCAAGCAGCTTAACAGTTTTCATCTGATCTCAATGTTCAAGCATGCTTTTCTTAAAACAAATCACTCAGATTGCTTTGGTGTAGTGTCTCCAAACTATATGTAATGTTATTGACAGCAGTCCTAGTATGTCTTGCTTTGTTGTGACAGGAGTATCTCTGATGCATCCCATTAGAGATCTAAAGTGACTGTACAAATGTACAAGGAAAGATATAAACCTAAACGAAAAGTATATCAGCGAGCTTCACAATATAACAAAGATGAACAAAACATGAAGGTTGCGGCTATGGAGCCTTCATCAGCACTTACACAAATTAGACAATACTACACAAATACACAATATCACTTATTTTCGTATTTCGAAGCATACAAGTGTACAAACAACATCTGCTGTATGTGAACTTCTAAATCTTCTTTTTTGTTCACTGGCTGCAAGCTCTGGCTTATAGTCCTGGTTGTTCGCCCATATGGACTTTGGTTTAGTGCCAGAGCCTAAGTTATTCCTTGCTGCTCGAGCAGATGCACTCAGACTTTGAAGAGAGTCCATAACTAGTTGACTTCTATGACATGATTGTTGGGGAGGCAATGGTTCTTTTGTGGGGCCCCGGAACCCACACTGGGAATATACAAACAACTACTACTGTTTTCCCTGTTGGGAAAGGGGTGAGAACAGACCAATGCA